>JAVTVY010055669.1:0-31238 GCA_036873755.1 Hanleya hanleyi | reverse complement strand
GGGATCACTTTTGGTTCATGTGATGTTTTTAGAAATTTCTCTTTGGGGGTCATACAACTTCTTGTCAGTACGCCGGCATCTTTTTCCACCAACCTTTTAATGTTGCGTTTAATACTTGCCATACCCTGTAAAATCTAGTTCTCTCTCTCTCTCTCCCTTCCAGTGTGAACTAAAATGGTTTCTTTAATTAACCAAGGCAGAGAGGCGGTGGTTAATGACTGAAAATTAAAGTTTCTGCTGTTGGCCTACCGGTATTAGTTTCTTCCTCTCCCACGGACCATCCACTATATGCCTTGACCGACTAAATTCATTTGCACGTCTACTGCTCAGGTTTCTGCGAATCTACCAAACAGAGAGATATTTTAATGTAAAAGAACAAAAAAGAATATACTAGTCAAGAGGAGAGATTGAAACGATTTTGGAATGTATCATTTATTCTCCAAAGGACCTTTTTTACGTTAGGATGGACAAACCGCCCCAGCCAGCAGTCCATTCAATGCGGCCCACGTGACTCCTATGGATAGATCCCGAGCTACTGCCGGGACCACTGTGTTAAGGCCAAGCAGTTTTTGCTCGTTGATTTACATCCATTTTCTGCCGACTTAAATTGATATTATGTGATATTCGCCTGCCATCTCTGTTACATTAATTATGTTATTTACATAAATGACAAGTCGAATACTGAAAATAAAATAGATTTTATTCGCCAATCAGTGAACTGAGCATCTGCCGATTTCCGCGGTGTCATTTTTTTGGAGTGTACAATAATTATAACCTACTATTGCATCAATTCCTAATATTCGCCTAATATTATATCTTGACGCAAAAAAAAAAAAAAAAAAAAAAAATCGATCATTCTTTCCTCAACGAATATTAACAAAGATATTGTAATCATGATACGAAATCGAAAAATACATTAAATTATTTAGAAAGGATACTTTGGGATTCGAACTAGCAGACCCTCAATCGAAACAGATCCAATCCTCTCGACTCTATCCTTTTGGCCATACCGTACTCTCACTTGTAACGTTGCTTCAGTTCTCGTATTTGAAAATGAGAACCATATCACGAAAACAACATTTCATAAAGTTTTAATTTTTTATATGAAGATAAAAGATAACCAAAACGAGATTTGCTGGAGAGCTATGGATTCAGAAGTGCTTTATTACGTGTAAATATATTTGTGGTTATAGTTTATCTTCATATGTTTACAGAGAGCCAAACGCGGCTTTTCCAGCCCAAAAACTGTCAATTTTATACAAACGTACCACTTTGAAGAGTTATTGTTAAAAAACCATGTCAGTCATGCTCCCAATATTTCAAAGAGAGTCCAACAAAATGACATAGTTCATGCTAATCGGAACATTCATATCATATTTAATGTTTCATTTTTTAACTTCAACCGTACCTCATCTGGGGCGGTTTGTCCATCTTAACGTACCAGGTCCTTTCAACTTTCAAGGAACGCACAGTGGAAACTTGGGTTCTTGGTTATTTTGCTTTATAACCATTGTTGGCCATGTTGGCATATAGTATCTTGACAAACCCCTAGTGAAATCTCTCTCCCCTTCCATTATCATAACATTTTCCGATTTACCATTATCAGAAAAGTATTCACGATTTACCAGAAAAGTATTGAGGCATTTTGAAGCAAACTTTTGCATTTTCTATGGAAATACAGACATTTTATTTCAGGGTAAATCGCGGTAGACAATACAAAAATCTAAGATCATGCAATAATAAGCTAGGCGACCCCATAAGATATCCTTCATTCGAATGCTGATGGTACATCCTACCTGTTGTCAAAATACAACAAGAACGAAATTTATTTTCTTAATTGTGTGGAACCTACTATGATGCTGGCGCAAAGACAAATCCTATTTATCTCCTAATATCACAGGCAGTGGTTAAGAAAATTGATTTATATGCTAACGTATAGTTTGTCTGAAGCACCTCTTATTGACTCAAAATATTGTAGCGGAAATTTCTTCTATGTCTCTCAACTAGTACTACTATATCTCGTAAACTCAAATGTCAAGGTATGCTGCCACCAGTACCACTCGGGGTGATACAATTTGTACTAGTTCGTATTTACTTATGCGAGACTCGAGCGAGAATAATTCATATATTGATTTTGATTGTATTTGGCTCTGTCAGTAGTTCTTCATCTGGTGTTTTCTTCTTTATTCTCTGTATGGAGTTTTCTTCTTTCCAATTTACAACCACATCTTCTTATAAATCTTCATATATCTTCTTCGGAGGTGTCGCTACCAATGGGGTACGTTATTCGTCTTGTCACCGGTTCTGGTACTGTCATATAGTCGTTAGGTCATCTACTAGGCTGATTTATTACTCCATGAATTGTTCAGCTTATTTCGCTGTCAGTGCTTTATCATTGACAGTTTATATGCGAAATAGCAATTATCGCTCTCTGCAACTTTGCAATAGACTATAGCTGAACATGCAATGATCAACGTCAACTCTGGTGTAGAGTTCAACAGATAACAATAAACAGTTTATTCAACGTATATACAACTTCTATATACCAGTTATAGTCTCTGCTATTTGCATAAATTTACTACATATATAGAATGCTGCACCAGCTGTTTTTAGAATTTATTAGTTTCTGTGCCAAAAGTGACCAAAACGTAGTTTCTCAGGGTTGTTCACTGTTTATGGCTGTTGCTCAGCGAAGTTAGCCTCAGCAGTTCAGCTCAAGGGTCGCTGTATGGCTCGCAGCTGCTCTCAGCAGAGTGCATTGAAATAACCTGGCTCCGCACAGCAAATGGGATTTCCCAGGTTAAGCACAGCAAATGGGATTTCCCATGTAAGCAGAGCAGGATTTTCTGGATTGTGTACAGCTCTTCTTGCAGCGCTAAATCAGCTGAAAATCTTGCTATTTATATATGTTGAATACTAACATCCATTCTTTTACTTTGGCGTCTATTGCGGTGTGCTAACTTAAATGTTTTTGTGAGGGCAAGGTAGAACTTTTTGTCCGACTCCGAGGCCATTACGAAGCTAGAATGCGCCATTCTGCTACTTATATAGATTTTTGACAAAGTAGGCGGAGTCTAAACTACTACGCGAAATACAGTAATTTGATTGGATGAGAGTCTCGTAGTAAAAGCTGTCAATCTTATTTTTACCAAGAATGGTCGAAGAAAATTATTTCGGGCAAATATTGTATACCCCATACAATTTTTCAGTTAATTATTTTCCCCATAATTACTTTAAGTTTACCAATGGAATTGTATACGAAATATCAGAAATAATTCGTATTTTCCGTAATAGCACAAGTTATAACTTTAGACGAGGCTAATTTCTATATATAGCTCTCAAAACTTTGCCTAACTGATGTACAAGGAGAAACAATATGGCCGAAAAGCTTCGCTCGACAGATTTTTGCTGGGCTAAAATTGACCGTGCCGAGAGAAGAGAGACGTTACGTAAACCATCTCTACCAGCATGGTAAGCCTGAGATGATTAACTACATCGAGCTATATTGTTCAGATGATAACTATGTCTAAATTTATTTTTATGAGCGATAATCTGTAACCTGTCACTGTCACACATGTCTGCGGCAAAATGTGTAGCGCCTAAAATACTTGATACCATATGCTGTTACTTGTACACAATAAAGATAAATATGTTCTGCAACTACCCTGAGTTCGAGATTTGCATAAAATTACGTGAATTTAATAAACTTACGAATTTACTGCGCCTTGTCGAATACTTGCATATACATCAAAGGTAAAATATGTTGCAGCCGACAAGGAGGCTCTAGACGGTCAAATTTATTGTTATGGTATAAGAGCGGGAGACTCACAGCTAAAAGTACAGAGGGTCTAGAGTATGGTATTTTGAAGATACCAAAAGACTTCAAAAACTATTCTATTGAATTTTCTCCACACCATCCCCTCCTGAATTTTTGTTTGTCCTCAAACAAGACTAAGTGTTAAATTCTATGCAAATCTCTGTATATTAATGCACTATTCACATTAATAATACTGGTGCTTCATTTATATTCCCTACCCTAAACTGGTATTCACAATACTATTTTTATAACACACAGGTTAGAAGAACCAATCATCAAATACTCCGATCATACAAATAAAGTTCATCATAATGAAGTGTCGCCCAAAGAAGATTATCTGATTTCGAGTAACTTTTCGACACTTCATGACCAAGTAAGAAATATGATTTTAAAAAGTTCATCAAGGTAAGTTAATTGTTCAGTGCTCATCACAGTTCTTGATATCAGTGTTCATTGTTCATCACAGTTCATTGTGAGATGATAATTTATTAAGTTAATTTCTTTTAAATTTCATTAATTTAAAATATTTATCAGATTCTTCTCATTGCTTAGTCATACAACTTATTATAATTTCAAGATATTCCAAAATGGAGAGAGAGAGAGAGAGAGAATTAATGTTTAACGTCGCTGAATTATCACAATAAATATTTTCTTTATCAAACATATATGTATAGGCTTAATGCATAAGCTAATCTTATGCTTAAATGTTAGCTCTTTTAACTTGCTCAAATGTAACTAGAAATAACTCTTTTCTTAATTATAAACATATATATATTACGCTAGGCATTTATGTGAAGTATGGTTTATTTGCTGTCCTGATTTTTTGAATTTTGAATTTTGTTTTGATAGATGTACAGAGTTGGCCGAAATTAATAGGTGTCCTTGAACCGCCGGACCTTGCATAGAACACAATCCTGGATATCATCCACATGAATCATCTCTTCCCTCTCTGTCCGACCACCCAAGAACTTCCTAGTGATGAGGGTGTGATGGTGACTAGACCTGTCATTGTCTTCTCTTCTAGGAGTTGTAATCACAGGAATGCTGTTCGGAATAGGATGGTAATCTTCGCAAATTGCTGGTGGTGGTTTCCAGAAGGATGGATCGGTGGTATAATTAGTTGAAAAGTTTGGCTTGCGGACAGCGTTTAAAGTTGAAGGATGATATGTTGAAGGAAGAATTATGGATGCTGTGCCTTTGGTGGTTGCTGGAATGGTGGATTGGGCATTGATAAATTCGACAGATCCTGGATGACAAATTGATGTGGTTGACAGAACAGAAGTTGAGACAGTGTTGGACTCGAGGACAGCAGTGGACAAAGTAGATGATTCTGTAGATTGGAACGATGACACAACAGTCGACACGGACATAGACACATCAGATGAAGAAACGGTTTCAGGTTTAGATGCAGGTGGTTTTGGTAATCTGGAGGGTAGACAGCTGGCAGGGGTTAGAGATGAAGATGAAGATGACGATGATGATGGGAAGGCGTCCTGGAATGTGACAGATGAAGAGTCCAGGAGCTCCTCCAGGATGTCGAACCCTTCCGATAGAGATTTCGGTGAGGCGAGGAATGGCCGGAAGCTGAATGGACTACATTGTAGATCGGTTTTGATGGGTGAGTCCAAAATGATGACTGAAGACGGATGATTAGGAGTTGTTGGCAGAGCAGAAATGGTGGATGAGGCAGATGAACTAATGGTGGATGAGGCAGATGAAGTACATATAACGGATGGTAAAGTTGAGCATGAAGAGGCTAATGTCACGGGAGGAGTAAAGGAAGAAGGTGCAGTGAATGGCTTGTTGATGGGGATCTTGAATTTGCCATCCTTCTCGTCCAATAGTGGTGTCCCTGGTGACGGCTTTGATGCACTCAATGGTACTGATGGAGTCGCTTTCCTCTTGATTTTTCTTTTCTTTTCTTTTCTTTCCCTCCCGTGCATCCTCCTCTGCTCCCAAGGTGTTTCTGGACAGGTCTCCAAATGATTTTTCATTATGTCTCTCGTGGCAAACTCTTTAAAACAATACAGACATATACAGGCACACTTTTTCTGGTGTCGATCCAAGCTGGATTTCAGACTGTAATATCTGCCACATTGACAGTAATGTCGCTCAATTTTGTCTTCTTTCATTGTTGTTTCCTGTAAATAGAATGTATTAACTGATTTAGTTCCTTTCAATTTATTCTTTAATTATTGTGTTCATTTGTTGATCTCTTGTTCCATTCCCAATAAAGTTACTAGTCAATTGTCTGCTGTTCAGTTTCGTCAGTCATTCAAGCATTGTCCTCGATTGGTAGCGACAGCTCAGGAGAAGTTACATTGATCCGCCATGGAGTATAATTGACTCCTTCGTACGGTTTTAGACGATCAAAGTGAACCACTTTTGGCTTCGGCTGAGGTGAACGTTGTACACGATATATGACGTCATCAAGCTTGCTAATTACTTGATATGGTTCGTCCCAGTGACAGATTAGTTTTGGTGATAACTTCTTCTTACGCGAGCTATCGTATAACCATACAGGATCTCCTATGTTGAATGGATTCCCATTACGACATTTGTCATAATTCCGCTTTTCACGTGCCCTATGTTTTTCTTGATTTTTCCTTGCTGACTCGTGTTCTACTTCCAGACGTTCACGTAACTCTGCTGCATATTCAGTACTCTCTATCGCAGGCATCTCTTCATGTTGCCTGGTTAATAAATCGAGTGGCAATTGAATTTCTCTTCCTAACATCATCATGTTTGGACTCTGTTGACTAACGTCGTGGACAGACGATCTGTAAGCCATCAGTGCGAACGGTAACTGCTCATCCCAATTTTTTGATTTTTCTGAACCATCATGGCTAATCGGTCTTCCAACGTGCGATTGAATCTTTCTACCATTCCATTGGACTGTGGATGATATGGCGTAGTGCGCGTCTTTTCCATTCCCAATAGACGACAGACCTCCCCAAAGATCAAGGATTGGAAATTGGACCCTTGATCAGAGTGAATTTCACGAGGTACGCCAAATCTGCAAATTTTACTCGTTGACTAATTTTGTAGCAACCGTTTCAGCTTCCTGATTTCGCATTGCATAAGCTTCTACCCATCTAGTGAAGTAGTCCTGAACTACTAATATGTACTGATTGCCTTTATTTGTTTTAGGTAGAGATCCGAGGACATCCAGAGAAATTCGCTCCTGCGGTGCACCTACATCATACTGTCGAAGGGCGGCTTGTCTGTGTTGATGGGGTGATTTGCGTGAACTGCAGACGTCGCACTGCTTGCACCATAACTTCACGTCTTGAAACATCCCATGCCGATAGAACCTCTGCTGAATTTTTGTACCGTCTTTGATACTCCCATATGTCCAGCAGTCTTCGCAGCATGTAACTGGCGAAATACTTCTTTCCTGTAATCCCGAGGTAATAACATCTGCCAATGAAAGACTTTACCATCTTCTGATTCCCATTTCTTGTAGAGAACATTATCTTGTAATTCTAAGCGATGCCATCTGGACCAGTAATATTTTGTTGCGTGATTTTGTTTAGAAACTTGTGACCAATCGGGTCGTGTTGTGTTTTGTAGTTTTGCTCTATATATCCATTGCAGATGTGGATCATTAGACTGGGCTTCAGCGAGTTTTGCATGGGACCATCGGTCATCATTATTTAGTTGGCTTGGCTCTGGTAAAGTTGCTTGTTGCTTTTGGATTTTTGATTTTGACTTTTGTTGTCTGGTTACCACGGAAACACGAGGTACTTGTTTGTTAGTTTTCTTGGATTTCTTGCGGTATCTTCTTTCAGGATACCCCCAGGATTTAGGTAGCCACTTGACCTTGGTGATGGTGGTATTGATCGGTCCAGAATGATCCGTCTGAACACAAGCATCCGTCTTCTTCGTTCTTGTCTCATCTGGTAAGATCTGATTGAAACTTGTGGTTTCAGCGTAGCCCACTTTTTCACACCACTTGCACGGAATTCGTGATAATGCGTCCGCATTACCATGCTGTTTGCCTGGTCGGTGAACAATGTCGAAGTCGTACGTGCTGAGTACACCTAACCAGCGTGCCATCTGACCTTCTGGTTCCTTGAAATTGAGTAACCATCTTAGTGCATTGTGATCAGTACGAACAGTGAAATGACGACCATAGAGATAATGTCGAAAGTACTTTACGTAAGTTACAACAGCTAGTAACTCCCTTCGTGTCACGCAGTAATTTCTCTCTGCCTTGCTTAGTGCACGGCTTGCGTATGCAATAACCTTTTCCTGTCCCCCTTGCATTTGTGACAATACTGCTCCTATCCCGAATGCACTAGCATCTGTGTCCAGTAGGAAGTCACCATGCGAACTTGGATATGCCAGGATAGGACTGTTCATAAGGTTCTGTTGTAGTTGACGGAAAGCCGTTTCACACTCTTCTGTCCACTTGAACTCTCTGTCATTCTCTGTTAGGTGATGTAATGGTCTTGCTATTCCTGCGAAACCGGTGATGAAGCGTCGGTAGTAACTTGCTAACCCGAGGAAGCTTTTTACATCTGTCACCGTGGTTGGAACTGGCCAATTCTTTATAGCTTCAATCTTCTCCGGATCTGTAGCTACTCCGTCGGCAGATATGATGTGGCCCAAGTACTTTACTTGTTCCTGGAAAAGATGACATTTCTTTGGTTTTAATTTCAACCCTGCTTTTCGCATTCGTTCAAAACTTTTCTCAAATTTATGATCGCCCCGTCGAATGACTTTGCTGCAACGATCACGTCATCAAGGTAGATCAGACAGAAGTCCCATTGATATCCCGCTAAGGTCATCTCCATGAGCCGCTCAAATGTGGAAGGTGCGTTGGTCAAACCAAAGGCCATGACATTAAAATGATACAGACCACTCCTCGTAATGAACGCGGTCTTCTCCTTGGCGTCTTCATCTAATTCGACCTGCCCATAACCACTTGCGAGGTCTAAAGTAGAGAACCATTTGGCGCCGTGAAGTGAATCGATGGAATCGTCGATGCGGGGTAACGGATATGCGTCTTTTATACTAACACTGTTCAGGCGGCGATAGTCCACACAAAATCGTGTAGTACCATCCTTCTTAGTAACGAGGACGATGGGAGATGCCCAAGGACTAGTTGATCGCTCTATTATTCCTCGTTGTAACATGTCTTGAATCTGTGCGTCGGCTTCTTCTTGTTTGTGCATCGGTAGTCTTCTTGCTGGCTGTCTCAAAGGTGGCGTATTCCCAGTATTTATCGAATGTTTTACTCCTTTTGCTCTCCCCAGGTCTGCATCAGACTTTGCGAATATATCTGAATATTCCATAAGCAACGACTTTACCCGGCATTGGCTGGCTGGATCCATACCCTTGGTACTTCTTGTGTACAGCGACTCCAAATGCTCAGGTAATGTTACTTCGTTTTCCATTGGACTTACACTACAGATATTTGTTGAAACTTTTTCCTTTTTACCGGCTTCAAGGACCTCTTCAGTTTCATCAAAAACTACTGTTGTATCCAACACAGGACTAAGCATAGCAGCCATTGTCCCTTTATAAAGAACATGCGATGTCGCACCCATATTCATGACTCTCAATGGACAGGACTCGCGTTCTGTATCTACTAAAGTTCTCCCTATCAGCACATCGTTTTTCGGCTTTCCCCCTAAAGGTTCGTATATGGCCCATTTACCCAAGATGCTGCATCCCACTTCAGGTCGACTAGCAACAATCATTTGTTGTCCTGGAGGAATGACGGTCGTCTCCGAAACTACAAGACGACAGCAAAACTGGTCTTCTTGCCCATGACATAGAATTTGTTGACCGTTACATGTCAAACAGTTTCTATTTAGATGAATTTCACAGTCATTCTTCATTAGAAAGTCCATCCACAGGATTCCATCTGGTTGGATGTCAGCTATTATGATTTGGCTAGTTGTTGGGTATGGAAGAATTCCAATGTCCATTTGGCAGATTCCGTGGATTCCCAGCGGTTTCTGATTAGCTGCCATCAACTCCATGGATGTTGTCTGCATTTCAGGTCGATTTTCAAGCGCTATGCTTTTATAGACATGATGTGATAAAATGGTAACACAAGCCCCTGTATCGATAAGAAATGAAATGTTTGTAATCCCGATTCGACCTGGAACATAGAGTCCGCTTCCTGGTGGTTCTAACCCTACCTTTCGTACAGCTTTGTTATCCTGTCCATGTTGTTGCTGACGGTTTTTATAGGTGAAACACGTTATTTCTGACGAATGGCTGTTTGCCACGTCTTCATCTATTTCATGGGGCTCCTTTCGACCTACAACCGATCCTTGCCCCTTTGGGCCGGTTGTCTTGCGTTTTCCGAATTACGTTGTGGCTGATAATTTCGACCCGCATTCTCTGGACAATTGCGGATCGTGCGTCCCCGTTTTCGACACCCATAACATTCGATGTTGGAATAACCACCTTTAAATCTCTCAACCTGCTCGCTTGTTTGATTCTTGTGTTCTGACATGTTTTTCATCTTTTCTTCCAGCGTTGCCAATCTGGTCATCAGTGCTTTGTTGTCAGGTGTGACGTCTACTCCCCGAACGAATTTCCGTGGATTACCAGTGTTGCCATGGTTACGCTGTGCTTCTACCTGTCTGTAACCCTCAATTTCCAGAGCGAGAGTAACTGCCCCCTGAAGATTATTCGGCTTGCTCTGGTATATCTGCATCCTCATATCCGAGTCTTCTATAGCATCGATGAAGTGCGTCTTTGCCAACCGCTCCAGATGAAGAGAATCCATGCCAGGATATGCGAGAGTCGCCAACTTCCTTACTGCCTGTCCCAGCTCACGTAAACTCTCTTTGCTCTTGCGCCGACGTCCCCTCAGTTCAGCTAGGTACAACTCAGCTTGATCTCGCTCCCCAAATCTGGTCCCCAGGATCTTCACCAGACTGTCGAAATCCTGTTGATCGGTAATGCTCAAGGTACATGCCAGCTGCCTTGCAGGACCATGCAGGTGTGTGAATAGGAAATCAGCCTTCTCCTGACTATTCCATCTATTTATGCGGGATATGGCTTGGAAGACCTGTAAATATTATCCACATGGGATTTCTCGACTCTCTATACTACAATCCCTCATCAGGACCTTATTGACCGTATAAGTTCATTAATAGTATCTGTGTTCAAGAAAACTGATCGTAGATATATTAATGTCGGAAGCCATAAAGCATTCTTTAGCTCGACTACATACAAGAGATATCATTCATGGGATGTTTCTTTGTTTATAGAGTTGCTTGAATTTCTCATTAAAAATATCTATGTGAAATTTGGCAACACAATATATCAGCAGCATATAGGTATTCCAATGGGTACTAATTGTGCACCCCTGTTGGCAGACCTGTATCTGTTCTCTTATGAATGTGACTATATGCAGGCGCTTTCAAAAACCGATCCATTCAAAGCCCGTTCCTTCTCATTCACCAAACGCTATATAGACGATCTTCTCGCTGTGGATAATCGCTATATAAATGACGCAGTGAAGGATATATATCCACCTTCACTGGATTTGAAGGAAACTACAGATAGCCCTACAGGCACATCTTATTTAGATCTTATCTCTATAAAAATGAAGCGGGCATTCTCTCTCGTCGACTTTATGACAAAAGAGATGATTACAATTTCGACATCGTAAACTATCCGTTTCTGGATAGTAATATTCCAGTGGGACCTGCATATGGCGTATACATATCTCGCTTAGTAGCATTTGCTAGATCCTGTGTTAAATGTGATGATTTTAATCAACGTCACAAAACATTGTTGCAGAAACTTATAAAACAGGGCTATTCCACCAAGCGCCTCCACTCAAAGTTTCTCAAATTTAGCGATACATATCGCATGCTGATAGCAAAATACGAACGTAGCGTGCAGGATCTATGGCGCTACGTTTCGTAACTTGTGTCTAATTCCGCTTAACCCGGGGCTAGGGGCCGTATGAACCCATGTACTTCAAGATCCTCGTGGTACTCATATGAACAGTCACAATCAAAGCGTGACTGAGATACATCATTCTTTAGATGACGACTTTACAACGACTATTATGGATTAAGAATACTGATCAGCGATACGGATTTGATATTTTTGGAACATCATGATGTCTTGCCGGCATCATTGAAAACTGTTGACCGCTTCTCTCTTGCAGGAAGCAAGCCTATGTTTATGTATACTATGATTGTCTTTTTGAATTTGGTGCTAATACTGTTATATGGAATATGGAATAGGTCTTTGGATTATGGACGCGGATATTCTCTAATGGACGACGGCTGGATTATGAATGACGGACTAGACGCTTGTAACCATTATATACTTCCGGTTTGATGTTGCGACGATTGGTGCCTTGTACGTGAGTTCCGTCGCCTAGCCCAAACTCACGTGGAAATGGTCTCGGAGCCGGAGGGCTTTCATCGCCTTCTTCCATCTGCTGTTGATGTGATGGATGGAATGACACTTCAGGATCTTCCGATTGGATGGACATGTCGGGATCTTGATCCATTTTTAATCAATGTGTCAAAAGTTCAGCCAGTTTTAATGACAGTTAATTTCTTGTGACAACAAGTACTGTAGGAACAATACTAATCCCACCGCTCGTCACCAATTGTAGCGAAAATTTCTTCTATGTCTCTCAACTAGTACTACTATATCTCGTAAACTCAAATGTCAAGGTATGCTGCCACCAGTACCACTCGGGGTGATACAATTTGTACTAGTTCGTATTTACTTATGCGAGACTCGAGCGAGAATAATTCATATATTAATTTTGATTGTATTTGGCTCTGTCAGTAGTTCTTCATCTGGTGTTTTCTTCTTTATTCTCTGTATGGAGTTTTCTTCTTTCCAATTTACAACCAAATCTTCTTATAAATCTTCATATATCTTCTTCGGAGGTGTCGCTACCAATGGGGTACGTTATTCGTCTTGTCACCGGTTCTGGTACTGTCATATAGTCGTTAGGTCATCTACTAGGCTGATTTATTACTCCATGAATTGTTCAGCTTATTTCGCTGTCAGTGCTTTATCATTGATAGTTTATATGCGAAATAGCAATTATCGCTCTCTGCAACTTTGCAATAGACTATAGCTGAACATGCAATGATCAACGTCAACTCTGGTGTAGAGTTCAACAGATAACAATAAACAGTTTATTCAACGTATATACAACTTCTATATACCAGTTATAGTCTCTGCTATTTGCATAAATTTACTACATATATAGAATGCTGCACCAGCTGTTTTTAGAATTTATTAGTTTCTGTGCCAAAAGTGACCAAAACGTAGTTTCTCAGGGTTGTTCACTGTTTATGGCTGTTGCTCAGCGAAGTTAGCCTGAGCAGTTCAGCTCAAGGGTCGCTGTATGGCTCGCAGCTGCTCTCAGCAGAGTGCATTGAAATAACCTGGCTCCGCACAGCAAATGGGATTTCCCAGGTTAAGCACAGCAAATGGGATTTCCCATGTTAAGCAGAGCAGGATTTTCTGGATTGTGTACAGCTCTTCTTGCAGCGCTAAATCAGCTGAAAATCTTGCTATTTATATATGTTGAATACTAACATCCATTCTTTTACTTTGGCGTCTATTGCGGTGTGCTAACTTAAATGTTTTTGTGAGGGCAAGGTAGAACTTTTTGTCCGACTCCGAGGACATTACGAAGCTAGAATGCGCCATTCTGCTACTTATATAGATTTTTGACAAAGTAGGCGGAGTCTAAACTACTACGCGAAATACAGTAATTTGATTGGATGAGAGTCTCGTAGTAAAAGCTGTCAATCTTATTTTTACCAAGAATGGTCGAAGAAAATTATTTCGGGCAAATATTGTATACCCCATACAATTTTTCAGTTAATTATTTTCCCCATAATTACTTTAAGTTTACCAATGGAATTGTATACGAAATATCAGAAATAATTCGTATTTTCCGTAATAGCACAAGTTATAACTTTAGACGAGGCTAATTTCTATATATAGCTCTCAAAACTCTGCCTAACTGATGTACAAGGAGAAACAATATGGCCGAAAAGCTTCGCTCGACAGATTTTTGCTGGCCTAAAATTGACCGTGCCGAGAGAAGAGAGACGTTACGTAAACCATCTCTACCAGCATGGTAAGCCTGAGATGATTAACTATATCGAGCTATATTGTTCAGATGATAACTATGTCTAAATTTACTTTTATGAGCGATAATCTGTAACCTGTCACTGTCACACATGTCTGCGGCAAAATGTGTAGCGCCTAAAATACTTGATACCATATGCTGTTACTTGTACACAATAAAGATAAATATGTTCTGCAACTACCCTGAGTTCGAGATTTGCATAAAATTACGTGAATTTAATAAACTTACGAATTTACTGCGCCTTGTCGAATACTTGCATATACATCAAAGGTAAAATATGTTGCAGCCGACAAGGAGGCTCTACACGGTCAAAGGAGATGGTATTGTAAGGCGGGATTTTTGCCCACAGACAGCCGACTCATAGGAATGTACATTTCTTCTCTCCATCTGTCAATCACAATGCAATGTACAGCTTGTCGTCGGCGACAACTGTCAATCAACGGACTAAATGTTACGGTGAACCATGATAGCTTCACATATTTTCGATACCAAGGCGTTATTATTTCACCACGTTGCAGTCGATTTTGTATGCACATATTGGAGAATAAATACACAATTTAGGCGAATATATTGCCGTTGTAACAGCTAGCGACTGATCGTTCGATTTCAATGTTTGACTAGCCCATAATGTCCACACGGTATCTTGTCATAGTTAAAAAATATTTATTTTACTTTTAATTGGTTCATAATGATAGACTGAAATCTTATTTCAGATATACAGAATGCAATTTCTTTTTACAAAAATGAGAAAGATTGAAATAACTTGTCAACGTCACACATGTCGCCCTCCTGGGATTCGAACTCGGTAAAAGAAAATTTCGAGGCGCTTGTGATCCAACGTGCGTATCCACTACACCACGACATACGAACAATTGTAACAGGCTATTTTGTCACTTTAATCTACTTACGAAAACTTCAAACGTTATGATTCATAACTTTTCATTTTTTAGTATGAAGGACTCCTTGGACCAAAAAGATTTTCCAGCAGTGGGGATATAATGCAACCACACAACACCAGGTTAAATGGCGTTTTGGTCCAAGGGGTCCTTCGCGTCTAAATGCGTGTCTGAAGGACTCGATTTGGACCCTTTTTTCACGAAATAGCACAAGCTGTGGATTTCAGTTTCATGTGATAACTATAATCATAACGCAACCGCACTAAAACTTTCACATATTGTGAACTTATATTTTCTCTTGCCGTTGCATTAAAACACAAGTATTTTTAGGATATTTCATTTTTTCGATTTCAACCGCACCACGTATGGGCCAAAATCCCGCCTTATCGTACCATCACCTTTATTGTTATGGTATAAGAGCGGGAGACTCACAGCTAAAAGTACAGAGGGTCTAGAGTATGGTATTTTGAAGATACCAAAAGACTTGAAAAACTATTCTATTGAATTTTCGCCACAATATCAAAGATCAATGCTACTCGGGTCATCGCAGGGTAGATATATTATTGCGGGGGGTATTCGGAGGTGGATATTGCACGATCTTTCTGGAGTGCGTTTTAAAATTACAATGTCGGTCCCATTTATTCGGATATTTAATTGGGTGTACACTGGTGGATCGGTGAAATAAATAAAATAATGCAAGATAATGATCACCATCTGTTGACTAGATGCAGTATCGTGAACATTGAAGAGGAAAATATTGTGACACTCTATTTTTATAATGCACTGAAGTGACTATGTTAGTGGAAAGGTTTTATAGGTCTAGTTTCAATCAAACATAATACTTTTTAGTTTGAATGGGTTCTCGTTCAAATAAATTAACATCCAACCTAAAATCTGGACACCTGGACATTATTTAAAGGAAAATAGTCCCAAAGAAGTTTAGAAATCAATCACACAAATATTAACAAATAAGTGCATTATCTATTGTCTGAAACGTTTCCTCAAAATATACATTAATTAAACAGGAAAAAGTTTAATAAAATAATAAACATAATATTTTCGTGAATACAAACTAACACAAATTGGAAGATGGAAGTAAATTCTGCATTGGTCATGGATTAAGAGAGTGGACTCTCTATCAGTGCTAACACGTGAATAATGTCACAGGACTCAAAAGAGACCGAGTTAACAGATGGGGTTAATTGACAAACATCACACTTTATCATGGAACTGAAAGGAGCAGAACATATTAAGTGAAGGAAACACACCCAACTTAAACTTCCATTAACAGTGTGACCTAAATTCAAGTTTGTGATTTTCACTAATTTGTTATCTGGATTTTTACTGAATTACTGGATAGTTATTTATAAGAGAAGTATTTCCCAAGAAAATAGCTTCAAGCATAACCTTGCAATTTTATTTCAAATTATTTTATAATAATCATCCATATGTATCGATCATTCTTACCAAATTTGCAAAAATAGTAAATACAAACCCCTATCATAACTGCTCGTTTTAGGATTGCGATCTGATCCTTTTCCTTCCAGGAAATATGGTAAACTGGAACGGTCAGTGAGATGGCAGTGATACGGAGAGATACCAGTGATACGGAGTGATGTCAGTGATAGTGAGTGATGCCAGTGATACGGAGTGATGCCAGTGATACGGAGTGATGCCAGTGATACTGGAGAAAGTATTGACCACCCTCTGAGCACTATAAGTCAGTAGATTGTATGTCTATGATTTCGAAAAATTCAACAGCAAAATTTAACTGAATTTGTATTAAAACGATATTGTTCGAAAATTACTAATTATGATTATTCCTTCATGTATGGGATCACGGCATACATTTCCAGACTCTTCTCTTGAAGTTGTATTTATGTCAGGACGCCAGTTCGATTTTTCCCCCATATTTAGGTATGTCAGATAGGTCCGTTTAGTCTTTCTCTCATATTTTACTCTGCAAAGGATATGTCACATCGAATTGTTCTGCCCTGGTTGCATGTTGATGGAATGTCAGATATGCCATTTTGGTATTTCTCTTCTATTTTGTTTCGAGACCGAGAAGTCCTGTAGACCCCCGTGGATAGTAAAAATGATCATTTTTCAAGATTCATTCTTGCACTTTTAGTCATGTTAGATACACCAGTTTGATTTCCCTCCCATTCCTCTCCTTTGAACATATTTGAATATGTCACATAGCTAGGTCAGTTTGGTCTCCCGTTCCTATTGTACTCCGCGTATGATACGCTACATCGCGTTGCACCATATAATTAGGTGGAATATCATTTCCAACACATCACATACGCCCGTTTGGTAGTTTTGTCTTCGAGACAGACAAGTCATATTATCTAGGTCCTCTTCAATAGACCGATGCTTGTAGAAATAATATTCTGTCTTCAATTTTTAGTCCGGTCAGAAATTCCAGTTAGATTTTCTTCCAGTTTCCCTCTTTTAAATATTTGGATATGTCCGTTTGGTGTTTGGTATAAGCTAAGATGTCCCACTTAGATGGTATATCGTTTCTAATTTCCTCGCTTACGCTCAGCATTAAGAGGATAGAACAAGGACTGGTTCGCTCGGTGTCACTATAATGTGACTGAGTGGGGTGTCATGTCTGCCAACGGCATGATATTTTAGTGGGACAGCACTATAAAATGGCAGCATTAGATCTGCTCTTTTACCAGTGGGTACCACCGCCCCTCCCCCTCCCCTCCCTTCCCCGTCGTGATATAGCGGAAAAATGTTGAAAGCGACGTTAAACTCTATTCACGCACTCTAATTTCCTCTCCTATCGTTAGTCATGTCAGATAGGCCTGCTTAGTTTTTCCCTCCCCATTGAACTTCGAGACAGAGGCGACGTATTGAGTAGGTTCTTTTCTATTCCCTCGTATTTTTATTTAATGCCATTCAATGTTACTGTTAGTAATGAAAATTGTAGGAATTATTTGCTTGATAGATGACATCAATCTCTGTATCACGTATATGAATTATTACTAGTGTCACCTTCAGCACGTGTTGATGCCATTATACATTTTTTTTTTTTTTTGCAAAAATGTTTAACTATCCATGAACCTTATTATCGCCATTCCCCGGGCCGGGGAGAGGGCGATATTGGAATTAAACCAAGGCATGGACAAAGCCGAAACGGTGGCTCCGGAGTTGAATAAACTACGATGGGCTCAGTGTCTTTAGTTGTTGAATTTTTTTGTAGAATTAACTACAGAAAAACGACGAAAAGGTGTAGATTTTATCAAGAAAACGAACCTATGTAAAAATGAACTTCATGCAAAAAACTGAGGTTGCGCAATCTTTGACAGATTTGGTTATTGACTGCGCAAGTGAAAAGTGTTCTCCCTTGGAAAAATCCCGACTGAAGGAGAATGCAAATGGCGGCTCATAGCTCTCAGTTATAATGATTTGCTGTCATCGCTCTAGCTCTGTTTTTGTCGGGGAAAAAGTAGTCCAATAAAATGGATCGTTCAGGCCCTTGTTTAATATGCTGGAGTTATCGGGAGCCAGAACGTCCTATCGAAAATGTTATTTTGTCCATTGGAACCACGCCGACCACCGGCCACACCAACCCCTAAAAGTCCACTGTTTTTGTCGAAATAGTGCAATGACATTTCTACTCACCATGCAAAAACTTATCTTTGATAATTATTGATGGATCCGCAATAAATTATATCAAACCGCCAAAGTTAGTGTGTGCTAAAATAAGCGGTAGTTTCTCTGCTGGAAGCATGGCTTCCCTGATAGTAGAACGAAGAACAAAAAAAAATCGAGGCCACAAACACCACGTGACACAGTCGGCGGTCACGGTTCATATGCGAAATCGACAAGCACTGACACTGACGGGGAATAAAAAGGGGCTAATGCCGCGTTGGTCATTTGCAAATCAATAATCAAAAATCAAAATTCTAACGTGTAATATTTGTGGGAGGAGGGGGGGGGGGATATGTTGAAATATGTCTTTGAAATGAGGGCCTACAACAGTAATATTGTTGGAGTAAATCTACTTCACTCTTAACGAATATCGCTCCGTAGTATCCCTTAGGGGCGTCAATATTTCAATAGGCCTATACAAACTCGATATTTTACTACCCAAAATATTAATCAAAAGTCGTCAAATTTTCCTTTTCAAATATTGATGAACTCTCGGCATCAATAATAGGCGTCCTAATGAATATATATAATTATGTATTGTAAACTATTCCAATGAACGTATGAATTATCTATTCGCTCGTTGTATTCTGTCGCACTCGCGGTATCACCTTGCAACGCGCATTTGCGGAGGTTAAGACAGAAAATGGCAACGATTTGGTGTAAGACTCACGAAATATAATTGACAAGGGATCTGCTGCAAGTTGTATTGTCAGTCTTTTGTCCAGGATATTACCTTTTCAATGGGAGGTCTTACACCAAAGCCTTGCCCAGAAAATGATGACAACTTTCGCGAAGTTAGTTTCCCTACATTCTTTCTCGACTTGAGACTCCTATTATTCACCCATTCATTTTGGAACAATTTCAATTTCATTATTTCAAAGACATATTTCAACGCACGCTGTCGAACGGACTCCTTCAGCCCGAATCACTAATACAGACCGAAACGGAAAGAAAAAAATTGGACGCCAGTCGCTCGAGATCTTTCACTGCACACGGTGTGGAGAATTGAGACAGAGGAGCGAAAAGCATTTTATCGAATAAATAATACGATTTGGCATCTCCAGCACTATCACAACCACCTAATGACTCCTTTAATCAGATGGAATCTGCTTTCAAACACGGATTTTATCAACAAAACCGTGTTTCTTTCTCCACAGTTGACAGGGACATGCGCAGAATGTGATTGACCTTTTGGCTCACGTCATCAAGAAATCGATCCATGCCGGTTATAAACCAATAGCGACATGTGTTTATTCACGTGATTAGAAAGGTCACGAGAAAAAAATAGCGAAGGTCATATTCTTACAAGATGTCAAAAAGGCGCGAAAACGTTAAAATCAGTCGAGGGTTTTCTCACACATTTGATCACATTTTGTCAGCATCAAAACAGTCATGAGAGATGGTACATGGACAAAGAAGCTCAGGTCGGTCAAATTATCAAATTGGCACATTATTTATCTTCCGTTTCGTTATTTTCGTCAGCGAAAGATTGCGAAAAGGCACTTTATGGAAGACCAGCTTTTATCGCGAAAATTTAACCTACGTCCGCTCTGAGCTGTGATAGGGATGCCACGCCCCCTTACCCTATATTTACCTATCACAGCCAGAGTTTCTGAGTTAATCGGCCTCAAGAAGTGCTGTTTCTATAGCACAAATTCACTAATGCTGGACACTTTCTTTTTCCATTGTTTTGTCAATTCGTTCAATATAAGCCAGTAAATAATTATTTTAAAGTCCTCTTCATCCTAAAAACACCTTGGGACATCGTCGCCGTGTGACCAATAAGGTTAGGTGCGACGTTAACATTCAAACAACCAACCAACCAACGATCTCTGATGACGAAAAGTGGACCAACTATAATGTCTTACAACATGGCGGAGAATTTGACAAAGAAATGGGTGAGTGAGTGAGTGAATAGAAATTAACGTCGCTTTCAACAATATTTCAGCTATATCACGACGAACCAACTAAGCACCACCCAGCCCAGTTGTGTTCCTGCTACTTCAAAGAAGAAATCTTTGAAGCAGCATGGAAGCAGACCCCTCCATCCACCCTATAAAACACTAAGGACAGCACACAAGACACAGACAGGACGCTTACATGGTGCAATAAAGACAAGTGCTATTACAGTGCTAGACATCACATTATCAAGTTCCTGATGCTTCTCAGCAAAATGCGTTGAAGCAACAGGAACCTGAACCCACTCAACCGCCCGCGACAAAGAAATGGGATGCAATCGGACATACTTGTATAAAAAGCGGCTGCCTACACAAGCTATTGACGGGGAAAAGTAGACCAAAAAGCACGAAGGACTATAGAACCATTCAACTAGGAATCTGACATATTCCTTGAGGTTTCAAAGTTTTTGTCGAAGGTAAGGCAGACTTTCCAAGTCTCACTTCGTCAGTCTCCAGAAATTCACTCTGATCTCGAGAAAAAATTCTAAAAATTAACTTAAGATGGGAGACTCAGGAAATTTAATTCAAATAATTAACATTGGATAAATGGGGAAGGACCAAAAGGCAGGAAAACATCATGGCAATTGAAGCGATATGCAACACCGAGATTGAGCTACTGTCGTCAATCGGAGTTCTGTTCGTTTGACTTGCAAGACACAATATAAAATAACACGGATAGTAAATGGATTTTGTTTCAATCAACTTCTGAAGTGTTTAGTTAAAAAACCCCTGAAAACTTCATGGTACGGTCTGTAATTAAAACAATAAACAAAACATAATACTGGATTCCGGTAACAATGCTGGAACATTTCAACATTTATGAACAGATCTGAATTTAGGCAGATTTACATCGATTTCTTTTGCTAATAATATTGTACTATTCCGAGACGAGCTGTTGTTGAGCAACGATCAGTGGTCGGTTGAAGTGCCGTATATTATAAGACATATATTACCAGTCCTAGCAAAACGCAGTACCTTTATTTCAATAACTATGAAGAACAGTTGGCTTTTACTAGTTGAAACTAAATTGACTGACCGCTCAACAATAAAAAAATAATAATCCGACCGGCCGGAGTATGTTACCTCAAACAAAAAACTTCTTAATTTATGCCCTGTGTCTGAAGAACTTGCATGCGGCATCTCCGGGAACAGACCCGGTGTACATGCCTATAAGATCACCCCACAGCATTATAGCATGAATGGTAAAAACGGGTAGATACTTCATGTAGGAGGCTATTGTCTGGGTCTTTGTGAAGCTGAAAAGGCCCATGTCTAGACATATTGTTGTACCCAGACTTGCCTATTGTATGCTTTGTCTCGTGCTTCTTACATGGAGTATGAACCTAACAAGGAGGTTGGAATTGTCCACACCGACTGCGGACAGACAGACAACGCCCATGACAATAACGCTTTGGCCGAGAGGTAATAATCAATCGAATCAATTACTTGCAATGAGTTTGAGGTATATAAGGAATTTGATCATAATCCACGTCTCGGAACGGGAGTTCACAATTTCTCACTTTTTCAACAGTTTCTATCCTAGGCGACCTTGACCTCTGTATGACCTTTTTGGCGTCAAAGTAAATAGGGTTATTTTCTGCCCCATATACAAGGTAGGTATCAAGTTTTGAACCAAATTTGGACTTGGAACAGGAGACTTTCCATTTCGTACAGGTTCTCTGGCTTGAGTGAATTTGATCTGAGCTTTTGATCTAAACCAAAAATAAGGTCCTTCTTTGTCCGATCGGCACTATATACCCAATGTTTGGTACCAGTTCTCAAAGTGAAACTTTTCCTCTTTTATTGCTGATTTTCTTTTCTTACCTCTGACCTAGTGACCCCAAAATCAATAGGCCAAAAGCTATTCCCCAATTGTACCTTCATTTAAAATTTGGAGTGAATTGAATGGATAATTTTCAAGTTACCGTGTTAACGGGATAACGTGACGGGGACACACAAACACTCGCACAACGATTGTGATTTGTAATCGTTGGACGAGTGTTTGTGTGTACCCGTCACGTCAAAAGTAATGTAAAACAGTGTCTAAGGATGTCTGTCTGTCTTTTTTACTTTTTCGTATATATTTTAGCATGGACTTTTTCATATATCTAAAATATGAGCTTAAACCCTAACACCTTCAACTGATATTGCGATTCAATGTCACAACAGATATGGTGACATTTGCAATTTTGGAATCATTTTAGGTCAAAGTGTCATAGTTTAGATATATTAACATGCAGCTTCACAAAAAGATGGAGCCCTTCAGGGTGGCACATCATTTGAGGTTGAACATCATTGGCAATGCACATCATTCAAAATAACAATACATTTATTAAAAAATATTATTTCCATGTCAGTGATGTTGAGGTTGGATTGAAGGAGGAACTATATTATAACTTCAAATAAAGATTACATTTCTTTTTGAAAGTAAGCTTAAACATCTCATTGCCTAGATCTGATGAATACATGTACATGTATAGTTAGGAACAATAGGTGTGCAATTTGGAGCGCGTTCTTGGTGTAACTTTGTGTGATGATAGCTAGGTGAACAAAAAATCCCGTTTCTGACAAAGCTATTAACAACGCAAAAGTTGGAGTAAAGCTATCATTTCCAGTGTGCGATGAGACACCAGCACTGTGGTAAACCCTTACATTTGTATGCAAATAAAAGAATATAATGGCAACTGTGTCCAATCATACTGTAATGCTACACAATTATGTGCACTGGTAAAGACAGAGAGATCACAAACTGATTAAAACTCAGTTTTAATTAATATAATAAGTTAGATGCGTGGAGAGAAATATGGTTCGTACAAAAGCTTTAGGGTAAACCAGAATTTGATAGCAAAATTGAAGGAAATGATGTCCTTCATTTAAGGCGACGCGAAATTATGAACCAACAGGGGTTCGGTACTGTGGGATTCCCCCGCCGGTTATTTTGATATTGTACTTCTGAAATAAAATAATGTCATCAAACTATTAGTAAATACATGTACTATAAAGGAATATACTCTAGGTGATTTGGTATGTATGCCTGTATATACAAAGTACACTGCATCTCATACCTAATAATAGGTTACTATCGTATATAAGAGATATAAAATTAGAAATTGAAATATGATTGAATAAGTGTAGCCGGATGTAAGCTCCAGGAAAATATTAGCATATGGGGTCGGGCGAAGCTTAGTTCAGGAGATATAGGGTAGGGCTCGGAGCCCCAGGAGTGGGGACATGCTTCCATGGGTAGAGCATGGGTTGAATAAATGTAGGATCATGTAAGCTGTGGGAAAATATGACGGTATGGGGCCGGGCGAAGCTTAGTTTTGAAGATATAGGGTGGGGCTCCGAGCCCCAGCGGTGGGGACATGCTCTCGGGGGTAGTGTATAGGTTGAATAAGTGTACAGTATAATCTGAGCTCCCAAACTATATGAGGGTATGGCTTCGGGAAAGGCTTAGTTTAGGAGATATAGGTTGGGGCTCGGTGCCCAGGGATGGAGACATGCTCCCCGAGGGTAGTGGATGGGTTCAATAAGTGTAGCCGGAAGGAAGCATTTCGAATATATGAAAGTTCGGGATGTCGTGCTGGCCTTAGTTTAGGAGACATAGGTGAGGCAGAGAAGATGTGGACAGGAAAAATTGTTAAGTCCAAAACTTTAACATTTGCTTGGTCCTGGGGTCCCAGGGGTGGGAACATGCTCCCCGAGGGTAGTGGATGGGTTCAATAAGTGTAGCCAGATGTAAGCATTTGAATATATGAAAGTTCGGGGGTCGGGCTGGCCTTAGTTTAGGAGACATAGGTGAGACTGAGAAGGCGTTAGGATTCAACTTTTAACATTTACTTGGTCCTGAAGATAGATAGATAGATAGACATCATTGTGGCACCTATATCGAGCTTTCCGCAGCTAAAGCTACGGGCTCGATAAAAATCCATACTAAAATGTATACGAAAACGGGCGAGTCCAATTTTAAACATCAGCCGATGCTATTTCATCACTTTTGATAGCTCGATTACAATATCCAACTTTGGTATTTATCTGTGCGTGACAAGAACATTTTGTACAGAACTGAAGAAATTCAGTTTGGTCTTCACAAACGGCCAATAAGTTCCGATCATGTAAATGTAACCAGTCCTTAATCGTTATCATGATCGTCAAGTCGGGTATCTCCATATTCCCTACAACATTGAAGCAGATGTTTAAGAGTTTCCAGACACAAACACTCGAGCTTCTCGTCAATTCGATTATTTGATTGGCAATAGTTCTGAACAACAAAGATATGTCGTCGGTCAATCCCGAGGAAGTCGATACTCGCCATGACGCCTCTAACCTTCTCACATGTGAATGTCCTCGAGAGGTCTTCAAGTACACAATTGCATATTTCATCCAAGTGGGTGAGAACTACAACAACGGGTATACCTGAAACAAACAATATGGAAAAAACATCTAAAGATGCTGAACAGCCACGTTGAGGCGACAGTGACTTGGATAGCAGTGGGTGTCTTCGTCGATGTTGTTGTTGTTTTTTGGTTATATATTTTTTTTTCAAGAATATAATTAGTTCCCACCTTTTTATACACCAGTGTCCACAATGCCAGTGGATGTCCTAAAGATGCATTCTATACGACCTACATCGATCTACATACCCCTCCTCTACTAGATCTGCATCTAAATGACAAGGGTGTCTGCAGACAACCAACAGTAAATAGATGAGCGGGCGTCGACTATGGTGAAAACTCTGTTTTATTGTTGTTCTATGATACTCTGTAACATAATATGATAATTTCAGAAGGCCCCTTTGTGCGCAAGGGATTTCCCTCAAACCTTGAGTACTATTCGAGGAGTTTTGTGACCACGTCATATACCCATACAAGGATAAGGGTCAAAGGCCTTTCTATTGTCGCCATATTGCGAGAGCAAATTCATCGCACGATGAAAAGTCTCCAGATGTACAAGGTGCACTCTCGTGTTATTGGACGTGTCCGAGTTGGAAATTGCGTGATATGTATGCAGTAGGTCTTGGTATTTGAAATTATCAAGGTGAGTGGGCAGGGAAATTCTTTATTTTTTCAATTTGGACCATTTTCCCCGCTCATATGTTGGCGGTGGTAGTTTTATTTGTGTTCACTGTGAAAGCCGACGTGACTACCAGGTTTGTCAGTAAACAACATATTAAATGAAAACCCGAGGGGTTCAAGTCCCCCAACGGTAATTGAAACAATCGATTTGACTTCTAACTGTAACTTTCATTACCCAGCATGTAGAGCAATCCCAAGTGAGATCCAGGTACCCACAATTACCGAATTTGTCCTAATCCGGCCAGGATTTCATTAGATATTGTATGAAAACTAAATTTCAACACCTATAGGCAGCTCAGCGTGAAAAACAATCTCAACAAAATTTAAAAAGAATCCGTTCAGTTTTTCAGGAGTTATTGTCCGGAAACTAAGTCTGACGGATGCAAAATTTTAACTTGGCCTCCAGGTGGCGCCACCTATAGGCAGATTGGTGTGAAAAACAATCCCAATCGAGATCTTGACGTGAGGTACCCACATACATGTACCATGAGAAGAAACCATGAACTTTTTCTAAAGTTATTGTCTGGAAACGAAACTTTAACTTTGGCCCCCAAGTGGTGCCACCTAAAGGCGAATCGGTGCAAAAAAAAAACAATTCCAAGCGAGATATTGAGGCTAGGTACCCATACACCAAATTTGAAAAGAATCCGTTCAGTTTTTCAAAAGTTATTGTCCGGAAACAAGATTTTAACTTTGCTCCCAGGTGGTGCCGCCTATAAGCGGATCGGCACGAAAAACAATCCCAAGTGAGATCTTTAGGTGAGGTACCCAAAGAAACCAATTTTGAAAAGAATCCGTTCAGTTTTTCTAAAGTTATTGTCCGGAAACGAAATTATAACTTTGCTCCCAGGTGGTGCCACCTATAAGCAGATCGGTGCGAAAAACAATCCCAAGCGAGATCTTTAGGCGAGGTACCCACACACCAAATTTGAAAATAATCCGTTCAGTTTTTTTAAAGTTACTGTCCGGAAACGAAATTTTAACTTTGCCTGCAGGTGGCGCCACCTATAGGCGAATCGGTGCGAAAAACAATCCCAAGCGAGATCTTGAGGCGAGATACCCACACACCAAATTTGAAAAGAATCCGTTCAGTTTTTCAAAAGTTATTGTCCGGAAACGAAATTTTAACTTTGCTCCCAGGTGGCGCCAACTATAGGCGGATCGGTGCGAAAAACAATCTCAAGCGAGATCTTGAGGAGGGGTACTCACAAACTGAATTTGAAAAAAAAATCCGTTCAGTTTTTCAGAAGTTATTGTCCGGACGGCCGGACGGACGGGCGCACGGACGGACCCCAATAGTCCCCCTTTAGCTCTTCGGCGTCGGGGGACGAAAAGAAAGCCTGGTGTCACGCTATACTGGACTAGGGACAAAGTCGATATTAACTATTCACATCGACGTGCGGGTATTTCGAAATGCCCAGTGGCCACATTACGAACAACATGGATACCTTTCAGAGATTCTTTTGCATATGAATACATATTTCTCCAATGCACTAATCGAATCGACGTATCCACGAGATATGCCATATGTAGCTCTATAGTTCGAGTGGCAAAGAAATGTCAGGAGTGCTTTCTTTGATATCTAGATGCTTGAATGCTGAACGCATCACCGCTTGAGTACAGACAAAATACATTTCACCATATGGGTGCGCGATTCAACACATCACTGGGAATGTGATCTGTACGTTCCGCCGTCATCCGTGAACATATATCTAACAGTTCTGGACCCAAAGCTTACACCAAGGACTCCGATGTGTGAATGAAGCTAGACCAAATACTTAAAAACATTTCATGTCCGTACAAATAATCACTAAATGCGTAAACTTACCATATCAGGACTACAGGCAGTGAAAATATACGAGGAAATTTGCCAAAATATCGGAGAAATATAAGAATTTCCTTAATAAAATATAGGAAATAAAGGAGTGTAAAACATGTCACTACTACATTGTATGTTCCAAACTTGGTAGTTTTCCGGTGTTTAATAAAATTATTTCCGCTGAATGCGGTCATCGTGGTGATGATTGAGGAGACTTTTCTGCTGCTTGGTTCAACAAATAGAGATTTAAATGTTTTCATATTTGCGAGCGAAAATGTTTTCTGAAATGTATTTCCTCATGCCAATTTGACTCATTTCAGAGCATTAGTGAAAGTTTTTATGAGAAAAAGTCAAAATGAGTAAAATGTAGGAAAATATAGGAATGACTAAAAAATATAGGACAATAAAGGAAATATATCAGGCACTATATCAGATAACCCGGGGGGGGGGAATTTTAAGAAAGATTCCACATCATTTTCGTCCCATTCTATATCGCCAATAATGAACCTAGTACACACTGCTGGTAAGTACATCTTAGTATCATACTTAATTTTGTTGATCACTCACCCGGGGTAATAATGGACAAAACAGGTCAAGGTGCACTCGCAACAAACTACGTTTATGTTGTTGTTGCTGCACTAGATTTTAAATTGTCCTAACTGTTTATTCTTACAATTTCCTGTACAATAACTGCTTGATAAATATAACTGATAATATGTGAGTTTTTGCCTACTTTTATCCTCAGAAAAGCAAACATTTTAAAGCAAAATGGGATAAAACATCTCTTTTCTTGTACCGGGGACCCCGCATCGCCACCATTATGAATTCAACTGAATTTAAATTAGTTGAATTTTGCGTCATTCCGGAGAAAGAGCAGAAAGTTTGATGCGGATAAGGAGTCCTCACATTTCCGCCGGACATGTTTCACTTTAAGACGTGATATCCATCAAAGAAATACTTGGATTTTCCCAATTCATGTGTCAGTCATGTGCATATTAAAATTTCTTCAATATAAAACAAACAATGCCTCTGCTAAAGTTAAAAGAAAAATATGAAAACGGACAAACCTTTCTCACGAGCCTGCGTCCCAACTTCGACGAGTATGCTGCGTAGGTCATCATCCATCGCTGTTTTCATTCCATCGATGATCATCACAACGCAGTGGATTCTATTATTTTCATTGGGTTCGGGATCAAACGGTGGATCGACGCCATCCCTGAACTATTAAGAAAGTAAAAACTCAACTTAAGTGGCAAAACATGGATCAAACTCCCGTTTCCATTTCCTTGTCGATTATCTCTATGTATTCACGAACACCGGGCAATCTTTTGCTCGAGGTTTTGTGCATTCTTGGCATCCTGTTCAACATTACTGCGTGATCTTGAAGGTGTCCATATGAACTTCACAATCAACGCATGACTGAATCCCAATGTACGTACGAACGTGGGTGTACGTTTTCACATTTACTTTGTTGAATGTAATTCCGTATCAAAATGTTTGGACCATTTGATGGTGAATAATCAGCCCGAGATCCAGCCCAAAGCCGGAATATATCGTACTGGCTACTAATTTTATGTCAATGGACACTAGCACAGAACGCTGATTTTTCTATCTACTCTGATCAAGATATTATTTGAAAATACCACGCAATTTCACGAAGTAGCTTAGACAAGCTCAAACCGTCATCAGACCCGTGACTATTCTGTATCAGGGTTTCTTTAGAGACATAACACTTGCCGATTTTTCGGAACGGATATATCGCCCGTATAGCCTGGGCTCAGGCAGGGTGTACTGTTATCCATTCATGACCATATTCCATCACATGAGTGATATATATGTTGATTGATTTGTCGAAGTTCTTTTCGGGGAATGGTTATATGATTATTAGACGAAGAATGTACATGTGTAGCGATGGCCGGCGTTAAATGGTTGAAAGATGCACATGGCATGGTACTTACCACGGAATTATGTTTGATCCTTCCATCCAAAATCCCACCGATGGTGTTTACCGTGTTTGTTATATCTTCCAGTCCCGGCATGTCTGCAAATCGGAAGTGTCCCAAACTGTTGCCGTCCCGGTCACGCACAGGACCTATAGTAAACTGGAATGAATAGGTTGAAATTTCAAGTATTCCCGCCGAATAGACCAAATAGTAGGCCTATCATTCTTATAAAAAAACTATAAAAGGTGAGAAAGCAATCAAATGTACCTGGCATGAGCATTTCCAACACTATTCATCGCCCATTGACATACAAGTCGATGAATGAGTAGGATTTAACGTTTTCTACAATTTCAAGAAGCTGCAAATCATTGGGGAATGTGCAAATCATTGAGAATGAAGCTCTTGTTTGGCGTCGTGTCTCAGAGACTTATTCTAAATAAGAACTTGTATTCTACTATAATTTTCCTCGTTGGCGCATTTCTTAACTCGAGTGGTCCATCAGATGACTGGATACATCATCCTTCTTGAATATTTCTATCTAATACCGCTCAAACGCCTGCTAGGAACCATGTCATGCCATTTAAAGTTTCCACATGCACAGCTGCAATAAGTGTGCATGGTGGAGATACAGATCATTGCAGGAATCATTTTTGGCTGTGCCGGTGTGGAGGCTAAGAATGTCCGGTGGCTAAGAGTGTCCCACTCCTATCTTCTGTCCCAGCTAGGACACTGTTCTCTACAATGGGGACAAGCGTCCGTTCTCAGTTAGAGAAAATGATATGAAAAGGGACACTAATCACAAGGACATTCTTATCCATCACACCGGGACACGAGAGTACCCACAGTTCCTATTATCCTATATACTGATCAGCTCTGTCAGTACAGCATCCGGTCTCGCATTCAAGTATTGACTCGTCTGAATGACATATAAACATTCATCATACAATTACATCAAAATATTCATGGTATATCTGAGTATACCATGTTTATTCATCCGACCTTAAGTAGCCAACCGTCGCCCATAAAGAATTTCCATGTGCACAATGGAAAGGCCGTATTTAAGCAACACTGTTAGTACCAATATCCAACCAGATAGCAATTAAACACAATTACAGTAGTGATGGAAAATATGTCGGCGTACTGACAAGTCACATGTACCCACAGGTCAATATTCTGACGGCATACTGCACCCCAAGAGCCAAAAATGATTCGTGCAATGATCTGTATCTCCGCCATGCACGCTTATTGTAGCTGTGCATGTGAAAACTTTGAATGGCATGACCACACGGTTCCTAGCACCCGTTTGAGCGGTATTAGATAGAAATATTCAACGATGATGTATCCATCATCTGATGGACCGTTCGAGTTAAGAAACGTGCTCAACGAGGAAAATTATAGCAGAATACAAGTTCTTATTTAAAATACAAGTCTCTGAGACACGACGCCGAACAAGAGCTTCATTCTCAATGATTTGCACATTCTCCAATGATTTGCATAGAGTGTCTATCAGTCCACCAGCAGAATCTCGTCATATACAGATAACAATTGGATGCATCATACAATGGTAGTAGAAAACCATGCCGGCGTACAAACAAGAAATAGCCTGGCCGCAAATGCCAATATTATACTGCATATAAGCTATTTTCTTGCAAAATGTGAGGCGGTCAGCAATATTCAATGAACCAACAAAACATCACCATGTTCCTATCGTCAAATCCGTATCACCGAACAGAATACTTTAAGCCAAAATTTCCAAGTAGCTTGATGAAGTATAATGTATCTCAGTCATGTTTCGACTGGGTTGGATCATATAAACACTGTGAAATAATTGTGTAACCCCATGTTCATACGGTCCCTAGAAACGGGTTACATGCGTGAGTTAGAAGTTAACTGAATCTCCCCTATATGAAAATGATCCGGCGGGTATTTTGCCATCGACTACACGGGTGA